>APFE030939145.1:278289-311498 GCA_000404065.3 Pinus taeda | reverse complement strand
CAAATTTTCCTATAATTAAAATAATTAATTAAATTACGAAAAATATTAAAATTGAACTAGGGAAAACTTTGAATATCACTTCCACATTGGAAGCATCTTAGGAAAACCAATTAATTTAAGTATTGAAGAAATATCCCAAAGTATTTGCTTGGGATTACATAGATACACAAGAAATTCATCCTAGCACATGCATTAATCATATATACATAGATAAACACACAAAACATGTAAGACAACCTCAATAACAAATGAATCTAATAATTAAGGAGATAAAGAAAGATGAACTCCAAAAGTTACAAAAGGTATATTGTATCTACCCTATCTCTAATAATGAATGAGTTTCTCCTTCAGTTGTCATGCCTAAAAAGAATGGGAAATGACAAGTTTGTGCCAATTATAGAGAAATAAATAAAGCTACTCTTAAAGATAATTCCCCTTTACCATTTATCGATCAAGTCCTAACTAGCTTAGTTGGGAAGAAATAATTTTCCTTGTTGATTGGATTTGGTGGCTACAATCAAATACAAATATATTTAAAGGATGAGGAAAAAACCAATTTTACATATCCTTGGGGAACATATGTCTAATGTATTGCTGTTTGGTTTGTGTAATGTGCCATCTACATTCCACGAAGCAGTCCTAGCCATGTTTTCTGATTTAATACATGAATGTGTTGAAATTTATATGGATGATTTTTCTATATATGGTGATACTTTTTAAGAATATTTGGTTAAGCTAGAAAAAGTTCTAAAAACATTCATAAAGACTAATATCACCCTTAGCAATGAGAAATTTTGTATGCTATTAACAAAAGGAATTTTTAGGGACACCATATATATACTTCAGGAATGACTATAAATCCTGCCAAAATCGAAGTCATTATTAACTTTCCTAGTCCATCCAATAAACAAGAAGTCTATATTTTTCTGGGTTATGTAAGGTAGTATCATAGATTCATATAGAATTTTAGTAAGATAGCCTTGCTTTTATTTAAATTTCTCTTTAAATACATAAATTTATTGGAATTCCCATTGTAAATCTACTTTTAAAAAAGTTAAAGAAAAACTATCTATAAAACCAATGTTAAGAGGGCCTAAATGGGCTTTAACATTTCACATCTCTTTGAATCCATATGATACAATAATAGGGGCATCACTAGGTCAAAATGAGAACCTTAATGCCTATGCCATTTTCTCTATCAATAAAAATGTAACCCCTACTTAGCTCAATTACACTATTACTGAGAAAATATGTTGATAGTAGTGCTTGTAGTTAACAAATTCTAACATTATGTTACTGGTTATGAAGTCTTTATCCACATAGAATCTTCCACCATTAAATATCTAATGAATAAACGCATTACAAATGGTAGAATTACAAGATGGTTGTTATTGTTGTAGGAGTTCAACATCACTATCATAGATCATCCTAGAAGGGAAAATCAAGTGGAAAGCTTTCTCTCATGCCTTAACAACCCTGGTGAGATTGTTCCCTTTTTTGATAATATTCTAGATTACAATCTATTTTCTATAACTATGAAAACACCATGGTTTGATAATGTAGCAAATTACATGTCTTTTGGAAAGTTACCATCCCACTTTACATCAAAAGAGAAACATAAAATCATTAAATAGAGTGTTATATATGGTCGGATGAAATGAAATATTTTATACAAAAGACTTTATTTTGTTATTATAGATGAAATGTTAGAAATCATAAAGGTTTGTCATGATGAACCCTGTGGTGGGAATTTTGCAGATAAAAGGATTTTCAACAAGATGCTTAATCAAGGATATTATTGGCCATCACTTTTTAAATATACCAAACTATATTTTCAAAGTTGTGATAGTTGTTAAAGGATTGAACGACTAATAGCATCTAATGCAATTCACTTGCAACCACAAGTTTTTCTAGAACCAATTGAAAAATGGGTTCCATATTTTGTTGGGCTTATCAACCCTATGTCAAAAGGAAAGAGGTATTGTTGTGGCAAGACAACAACCCCCATTTTATATGGTTCATAATAAAAATGGGGACCCTTTAAATTTTATCACTTTGGCTTTAAGTTCCTTTCAGTGCATGTTATCTCCTTGCCTCCTTCCTTTTTCTTTATTTCTTTACCCTTTACTATGTTGTATATGGACCTTTCCTTGTTGCCCATTCACATCTATATTGTTTCCCCTTTGTATGAAACCCATTATCAAACTCTACCTTCTCCTAAAGCTCTATAGAACCAAAAATTTCCTAAGTCTTAGACACGTCGTTACATAACGTGCTATTTCCCATTCCCTGGGATGTAAATCCTATGCTCTCCGTCTATCTCACTTTACACTGAAAAAACAACCTAAGAAAATTCCTCATGGTGCGAATGGAAAATCCCCAACAACTACCATAAATATTCTCATACTACCCTCCATCTACAATTCCAAGAAATTGTGAAACACTCTATAGAAACCTTCCATGAGGCAACACCAATTTTTCCATGACATGCCATATAATATTCTTGTCCCGCTCCCCATTAACCATGCCCCACACCTTTTATCAACAAAATTCAAAGTTTATATGAAAACACCACGATGAGACGTGAATTCCTTCCATTAGATAACATAAAATTCTCCATCCCACGACTTATGAGATCTCACATCTCCTATTAACTATGCCTACTTTACAAACACATCATTGCGAAATAAGATTGGGGAACGGAGTCTTGCGGTGACATGGGCATTGTACTCCACATTGGCAATACATGGCTAACATACTACACATGTCAGTCCTGAACACTACCATGTGTCATCCATTTTTCACCACATCAACATTTTAAAATATGTTTTCCTCCTACCATGTGTCTCTACCATGGGGCAAACAAATCATCATGTTGTACATGCCACCAATCACAGTGGAAAATTTCCAACTCATGATACTAAAAAAGAAAAAAAGAAACATTGAATTTCCCACTATCTAAACTCAAACTTAGCACATATACATCACCCCACTAAAGGGTTGCAGTGAAAATTAAGGTTAATTAAGGTCATTAGTGTTAATCACAACAATTAAGAGTTAATCCTAAAGATTAAGAAAGGCACTTTTGTGGAAAAATATAAGTCATTTCAGGATTTAATGTTAGAGGTGACATATCAAAAAGATGAGATTTTGCATGTCAGTGAAAGTACTTAAACATTTATGGAATTTAAATTGAAGAGTGATTTTTATTGAATATTTTTGAAATTCTAAATTCTCTGATACATTTGAATAATTTTGTCATTTATATTCTTCTTCACATTCCATACTTCACAATTTGCAAATTTCTCCAGAACACACATCATGGGAAAGAAAACTAAGAAAGTTTAGAGAACTCAACAAGAAGAGTCAAAGATGTAGGTGATAAGAATATGTTGTTGCTACTATAACACCCTCCAAATTTTGGTCTATATTCAAACTTTGGATCCTCCCTTTAACCATGTGAACTATCATTTCTAGTTATTAGAGACATAACATGCTTGCTTCCCGAGTTTCTAAGTATGTTTGTGAAGGAATTCCAAGTGTCGTCTTTTGTTAAGGGAAGCGTTGCTTTTTGCAAAAGTGAGTCACAAAACACTTTAAGGGGCAATTCCAATGATTTTCTTGCATTGATGGATTCTATATATCATATATATATATATATATATATATATATGCATTGGATTCATTTTCAAAGTACTATGCACTTTCTTGTTGTAGTTGACACTAGTGTTGCATAATTTATCTTTATTGTCGCAATTGGATGTAAGTGTTGTTTTTCTATCATTTTTAATGGATGTATGTTGATTTTGTGTGTTAAGTGTTTCATTTTCATGTGGTTTATCATCTACGAATGTGTGATCATTTCAAAGCATGTTACATGTTTTGGTCTTATCTTTTTTCTCTCTGATCCCACGCTTAGTCAATCTCTGAAGTGTTTTTGTCTTCGCAAATTGCTTGACCAACCACTCCACATATTTCCTTCCTAAACTGCACACTACACAATATCAAGCCCTAGTCAACCATCCTTGCCTCTTGGAACTACACACTGCACAATCACTTCCTCCAATAATTGTGCATTACGCAATTCCAGTGCCTAGTCCCTATCTCCCGCACTTACTCATTATGAAATATTTTCTTAGCAAGGCCTCAACTGTGCACTACACATTCTCAGTCAATGCTCAGGCCCTTCCTCAGTCTTTGACCTTCTCAATGGTGCAATCAATTGTCTCAGTCCTCTTAGAATTTCACATTATGCAATCATAGTGAGCAAGTCTGGCTCATTGCATCCCTAACTCCCTCAACTGTGCAATTATGCTTCTAGTCCATCAATCATTGTACACTGTGTAGTACTAGAGCTTAGACCCTCACCTATACCTCATGTCCCTATGCATTTCACAATCCCTAAGCCTCCTCCTCAATCCTGCACTCTATCTTAGCTCAATTGGAATGTTGCATGAAGATAAAGATAAACTAGCATATTTTGGGACTGATGTCGTTTTGTCATGAATGAATTCCATTTATAGGTGATAGCGTATTGACATGATAAGATTATGCTCAAGGAGGATGCCAAGGAGATCATGTAAGAAGACACTTGTAAAGTTGGAACCACGAAGAGATCATCAAGAAATGAGATGAAGGAACATTGGATCACGATAAAAGAAGGAAGATCAAGATCACATGGAAGATTCTATATCAACCAACTTCTTGGAGGATGAATATGAAGTACATGTAAGATCCATCATAAATATGTGAAGATAGTAGCAAGGTGGGAAGCTTGGCTATGACACATCGCAATGAAGTTCCATGTCATCATTTCCAAGTCATGGCTTATCCAAGTGTCGCCATAGAGTTTTATGTGTCATGGTATTTTTCCACATCATTTGTGGATGTAATTATGTAATTTCCAAAAAATGAGAAAATGTAAAATGTGTGGAAGCCCAAGGGTCACACATAGAATGTGAAGAGTCAAGTAGAAGCTCAAGGGTCTCATAGGAATCCAAAAAGTCGCATGGAAGCTCAAGATTCATGAGGGAAGCTCAAGAGTCATGAGGGAAGCTCAAGAGTCACAAGGGAGGTGGAGAGTCACCTCATTTGTTATATATACACCCTCATAGCCCAAGTAAAGTAATTTTCACCTTGGCTTCTGAAGTTAAGCATAGGAGAGAAGATTAGTCTTTTGAGAAGCAAGTGGTTGTTGAACATTCCACTATTGGAACTAGTGTTGTCTTATTGTAATGGTGTATCTTGGGACTTTCACTTTATAATTCAAAGCTCTTGGACTTAGCACACTTTTCATGCATATGTCATGAATGATTGTAAGACTGTTCTTTCATTGTTTATGGTATATGCTTATGTTTCTACATACTAATGAAAATGAACTATTTTGTTGGATTTAGTATGCATCTTTGAATTGTGTGTCTCTTCTTTTCATGATCATTATTTCTTTGTCAACTATTTCATAAGATAACTAACAATTCTTTCAAATATGTACATGTGTCTTTATTAGGATGCTAATAATACTTTTCCCTTAAAGACTCAATTTATTTACCCTTTCGTGATAGAACCATTATACACTTTGAAATTGAATACATCACAAGGCTAACTTACTTGTTTATCTAAAAAATATATGCGTTTCTCTTGTGTCGTTTATTACAGCCAAGGTACACCTTTAAGGTTATGGCAACTAGCCTAATTTTCCAGTTGGGGCTCCTACTCCAAATGTTGTGAGGTATAATTGGGACTTCATATCGGGGAGACCCTGTAATTGTTGGAAACATCTAGCACCATCAGCAAAATACAAATGCTAGTTTGTTCTTAGATACCATTGTTTCAAAATCAGAAATTAACATGTCTTCTTAGCACAATGTATATAAGTTGTTCGAGGAGGAAGATAAAGGTAGCTTAGAGGAGGTAGATCCAGTTGAAGTTAGAAAAATTGGAGGACCTGATACCACTCTACATCAAATTGCAAAGTCTGTTATGCATAAGGCGAGATCCAAACTCATGCCATATACAAATATGATTCGATGGGCCATGGACCATGTTCATGTGCCAACATGCTCTATTTGCACTGTTGAAGGCATCATTATGGGTTCTTTCTGGTGTCAAAATCTCCAAGTAATATATAAAATAACTGAAACTCAACTCCAATATAATGCTGAATTTATTCATAAGTTTATTCAAAAGGAATGTGTATAATATGGAAAACTATGTCTGAATGGAGAAAACTATGGAGAACTAATGAACACAAATTTAAAGAAGAAATTTCAGAGGAATATACAGTTGCACTTATGAACTCTGGTCCAACCTATCAGGCAACGAAATTCTATAGACTATTTGGTAGAAAGGGAATTACCCATTTCCCTTTATATTAGGTTCCTTTAACTAAGAGGACTTTAGATAGTTATTGTTTCAATTGAGATAATATCCTTTCTGAAAATATTTATAAAAGAATTAATAATTTTCAAGTTTCCAAAACTGAGAAGTTTAATCCCCCTTTATTTATGTAAGCTTATATCGTGGATGCAATTTCTTTTCAATCTCTTTTCCTTTAATGGGTTGGAAATAGATCATCACTGAACCATAACCCATTCTTATGTATCTCTTTAAGCTCTGGGAAGAGAATTATGACGAGCATTTGTATCATATTTACCATTAGGTTATCATTCCTATTTAAGTGAAACTCTTTCACACAAAACCTCCTTGTATTTTAGAAGAAGCCAAGCTAGGCATTTCTCATATAGGTGACTGGTATTTTGATGAGACCTTTTCATACCTTAAAATCTACAAATTTCAAGCAACTCCATACACCCTCTCTCTGTTTGTTCTTGAAAAATTGATCTATTAGGAAATAACATATCAAACT
This sequence comes from Pinus taeda, assembly GCA_000404065.3. Taxonomy (NCBI): domain Eukaryota; kingdom Viridiplantae; phylum Streptophyta; class Pinopsida; order Pinales; family Pinaceae; genus Pinus; species Pinus taeda. Next base: position 304,633 of record APFE030939145.1, on the reverse strand, counting down.
ATTGGTACTATCACTGCTAATTGTTTGCATAAAAAATCTAAGAAAATTTGGCCCAATTTTCCCATTCATATTGTTATTTATGTTTTAGAGAATCCAGGTGATGCTAAAAAATAACTCTTGAATTTTCATACTATCAATCTAGCCCAAATTCCTCTTAAAAATCATGATCACTTGGGAATTGTGGGTAATCATTTCCTTGTGGATAACATGAATAAGTATATTCATGAAAAGTTACCATATGATGATATATTCCATAAATTTCAGCCTTATGAGGAGGATTTCCAAAAATCACAAAGTTTGTCTCGTGATATGTACCAACATTTTCTTACTTTTAAGGAAGAAATAAAAGCATATTTACCACTCATTCTTCAACAAACAGTTGGTGAACCTAGTGTTTCATAGGCTACCATATCCATAGCACTTATAGTGATTCCATATGAGTATTCATGGGAAATTGAACAAGTAATAGTAGAATTTACTAATGAGCTCATGAAAAATAACATTACAGAGAATGCTACAAACACTATCAAAATGCAATAAGAATGGGATAAGTTCATATATTCTACACTAGGAAGTTCATAGAAAAAAAGGCCCCTGAAGTTCCTCTTGATAGCTCCACCCCTGTAAAGCATCCATAACAATTGATAGCTATTTCTCCTACTAATGATGGTACTGATTTAATGACTTACTTAGTCACTTCTGAGGTTATAATGAAAACTCCTATTAGTACTCTATCTGGTGACTGTTTGCAAAATGTGATGATAGTAATATATTTGTACACCATTGAAATGGATACATCCCTCTATTGGATTACTATTTCAACCCTCAAAAGAAAGTCACAATTAAAAGGAGCAAGAAAAAGAGGAAAGTAGAAGGAGAAAAGGAAGACACATGTACTCCACCTTAAGTAGTCTAGGATGGTTCTCAATTAAATGAAGAACATACAACAAAAGCATTGGATCATTCTATTATAGCATATGAAAATGCTAATGTCTGGTATTTTACTATATTATTGAATATTATTGATAAAAAATATATTAAAATCTCAAAATTGGAACAACAACTGTCACAAAAAGAGGAACAATTTCAAGAGTAGTTGAGACACGGAGATGCTGAGTCTCAACGACAACATGCTCAACAGATTGATATATTGCAACAAAAGTTGCAAGAGGAAATTGATAAATTGCAACATGAAATCCTAGTGGGCTAAGCTTAAATTGAAATCCAAGAAGCAACCAAAAATATAGTTGACTTGGAGAAGCTCAAGCATGAAGCTATTGAAATCAACATAAAATTCCTTCATATACAGGAGAAATTATGCAATCATCTAAGTCTAGCTCAAGCTCAACATAACTTGTTAAATGGATTGTTAAGTGACATGATAAACAAAGAAATGGAATATGAAGAAGACGACAAGGAATTAACGCAACTAATTTCCTAGAAAAATATAGAGAATATGACCTTGATCGACCTACGCAAATTCAACATAATGAAGAAGAAAACAATCTTGAAAGCTTGGAAATCCCACCTGCATAGTTCTAGTGAGCTAGTAAAAATTGTTGAACAAAGTTGTTCTCCATTTATGCAACCAGTAATGTTGGTGGTCAAAGACATTGATATGCAATGAGATATTTTTGATGACAAGCCACTGGAAGTTGACATACTTAGGAATGAGTTGCAAGAATACAGATTGAAGCATCAATTCAAATCGAGAAAATGCAAAGGATTGACATGGATTCCATTTGGAGATATTTGGTCAAACCTTAGAGTCATTATCTGTTGACCAAATTGGTTGCTGAAATAATAATGTAGGAATTGCCAACAACTGAAGTGTGCATGTTTGAATTCCAGGTCAACATTCAGATCGATCCTTCTTCACAACTTTATCACCTTCTACAAGTCCATTCATAATGATAATCATCCATCAAAGCTTCCTAGGGTGTTACCTAAACAAGCTAAAGGCTTATTTTATCCCAACATCATGTCAAATTTCTACTTTTATATTTTTATTTTAAGTTGTTAGTCAAAAAACTTGAACAATATCTTTATACTTTATTTGTAATATTCTTTAAAGGGAAGAATGAACTTGAACAAGAGGTTCTGATTTTTCCAAGGAAATAGGCTCTGCATTATTGTAAAGTTTATATTTTCTTTAATATTATTCTAGATCGCTAAGATTTCAAGTTTTAACGAGTTTAAGTGATTATGTTACTATTAGTCTAGTTTACTTATTCATTTTGAATTGAAATTCAAACACTATATTCTACTTTATTGCTTTGATATTTGATGATCGAAATTAGTTACTATTGACTAATAAATTTCATTATTATTTAGGAATTAAGGAAATAATACACGTGTGAACTCTATGGGTAAATGTGATTTATTTAACTATTTAGATGAAGTCTAGTTTCATTTAAAATTAATTTATTTCTGTCTATAAGTGTGTAGATCTGCATCACATACTTATTGTTGATCGTTTTGTTTCACATAAAAATGTTATAATACATGGGATATATATATTAGTATAGCTAGTAGCGATATTATAGTTGTTTATATTGCTCACACTAGAATAGAATTACAATATTCTTTTACATCATTTCCTTTTAAACTCATTTAATTTATTATCTTTGCAATAAGTCTCCATTTGTTGGAGAAAATTCCTTGAGTGGCAACAGAGCCCACATACCATTCAAAATCGCTATACCAAGTGGAAAAGGGTGAAATTGGGATCCTGACTAGGCAATTTCTCAAATGTTGATATGGTAAATTTTGGACATCAACATTTTTGGCACTATAAAGAGGGCCTTATGATGGTGGATGACACCTAAATCCTCATAGAAAATCAAAAGTTGTCCTAAAAGATCAAAATTACCACCCACACCTCCTACACTCACCATTCCACAAGTCTTTGACATTAAATATCCTAAAACCCTTGTTGCTATTGCTCATTCAAAATACATTTCACAGACAGTTCCTCAAGAAACATCCAATGCTCAAAATATATTTGACCTTTTTGTATCTTATGGACAGAGAATTAAACAATATTTTATAGAATATCTAAGAAAATAAGTTTCAGATCCCATCCATTTGAGGCAATTATCCTCATAAATTATTTCCACATAAACACATTTTTCTATTGTTTCTTTCGAATTACAACATTCAGGATTTTGAACTCAAGCGCAAAGCAATAAATTAGCTGTTCCACCAATTGAATTTTCAATTTTTGGTAAACTGAAAGTCATGGAGACTCAAAGACACCAAGTTTTCCAAGAACCAGAGGAGTCTAGTGTGCAGAATCAAGTTCAAATTCCTCAAACTCTTTCATCTCCTAATTCTCCACATAGTCATCCTGTAACACCCTCCTCCCTTGTTTCATCAACTGTTACTCTTACTACTTCCACTATGGCTAGAAAAAAACAACAAAGAAGACCATGGGAAACCCTTGGAGCTATTAATGTTCATGGTGATCAGCACAATCTACCAAAACACCCAGAGCGATGGTTACCAAAATTTGATCCTAATAATAAAGAGTCTCCAGAAGACCACATCAATAAATTTATGTTAGCCATCAATTTGAGGATCGTACAAAATGAAGATGTTGTGTGCAGATTTTTTCCCTACACCTTTGAAGGTAATTAATCTACTTTGGTATTTTTCCTTACAAGAAAATTCCATCCAAAATTGGGACACATTTGAAGAGATGTTCATAATTTTTTTTGGAGATGATAAATCATCACTTGCATTATTGGTAGAACTTTCTAGGTTAAAAATGGGTTGCAAGGAAAAAATTAAAGGTTTTACTCAAAAGTTTCTTAAACTTCCTCATAAAATCCCTGATGTATCCAAGCCTATAGCCAATGTTCAAATTAAGTTCTATACTTTCACCCTTCCTACTTCTACTGCTATGCTCGTGAAACATGCAACCACGTTTACTTTATTTGATGGAGTGCTAGAAGTTTTAAATGTAGAAAAATAAATGATTAGTATTTCTAACAAGACTGTTGCAGATAAAAGAAGCCTTCTCAGGCTACCAAGAAAGTCACTTTCAAAGAAGAGAAAAAGGAAAATGTTTCTTTTGACATGGAAAGTTTGCAAAAGGTCATCAAAATTATGGATAATGAAGTGGTGGATTTGAAAAAACAAGTTGGAGAAGAGTATTCTTTTAGAAGACCTTTCAGGAAATTTATTAAAAGAAATTCTCAAACCCCTCTTGGTGGTCAAATTTTTATGATAGACAGTGAAGAGCAGGATGAAGTAGAAGAAGAGACTAAAGAAGAAGAAGAACTACAAAATTCTAATGCTAATGTTACACATGATGTAGCTGGAACTCACACATTTGAAAGTGAAGAGACAATTTTGGTAGTTCAAACCAGAAGTAAAAATTCGCTGTTATAACTCCTTCTCCAGCTAAATCTCCAAGCAAGGGTCCCTCTCAAGGTAGATTAGTCCCCAAAACTTTGATCATTTCGGATCAAATAGACTATAATAAGAACATGAAGAAAACATGAGCTAATATATCATTTTTTGAGTTAAGTAAATTAAAACAACAAAATAATACCTTGCTTAAAGCTTTAAATGTCACATAAAAGCAATATTTACTGTCAAGCCAGAAGGTAACTCCTTAAAAGTGAATTGTGATTTTTCATTGGGATTGATAATGGATATATACATGGAGGGAGAGACTCTTGGGTTTCATCTTCCAGTGTCTCTTCATCTTCTACTTATCCTTATTTTCTTTACAATATTTACATGGATTCACCTAATCCAAAAGATTAGGTGTCAACATCCCCCCCCCTTAATCTGAAGGGATGTTGGTGGGTCCAAGCATCATTCTGAATCTTTCAAACTTTTATCTTCCAAGCGCTTTGGTGAAGATGTCTGCAATCTACTCATTTGTGGAACAATGGCATAGATGTATTGGTTTGGCTTCAACATGATGTTGAATCAGATGGTATTTTGTATTGATATTCTTTGTTCAATCATGAAACTTTGGTTTCTTGGACAACTTTATTGTAGAAGTGTTGTCAATCATGAGAGGAGTTGAATGCACTTGTTTCTCCTATAAATCTTCCATAATTTTCCTGAGCCACACAATTTTCTTTGTTGCATCATCTATGCCACATATTCTTCCTCAGTTGTGGAATCAACTAGGATTGATTGCTTTCATGACCTCTAGGAGACATCTCTTGATCCAAGACTCATAACATAACCTGAAGTAGATACCCAATTTTCTTTATCTCCATTGAAGTCTAAATTAGAGTATCCAATCAAGCTGAAGTCTCCCACCGATTTATACTTAAGTCCAAAGTCTTGAGTTCCCTTCAAGTACTTTAAAACTCTTCTCGTAGCAGAACAATGTCTCTCACAAGGATTTTGCATAAACATAGGGAAGATTCCAACAACAAATGAAATGCCTGGTCTGGTAGTAGTCAGGTAGTTGAGACTTCCTATAGGTTGTTTATACTTTGTTGCATCCTCAAATTATTTTCCTTCAATGTATGTGAGTTTTAAGTTCTGTTCCATTGGAGTAGTCAAAGGATTGCACTCAGCCATGCCAAACTGTTGAACAAATCACCAATGTACTTCTTCTGAGAGAGGAATTTAAATTTCATATTTTGAGTTACTTCAGTACCAAGATAGTAGTGAAAATAGCCCAAGTCTATCATTTCAATGCCTTTCCTTAATTCATTCTTCATGGATGCAATGTATCTCTCATTGTTCCATGTCATCAAAACATCATCTACATACACCAAAAGATACACAACTGTTTTGCCAACTTTCTTGACAAACAAATTTGCATCATCAAGATCATAATGTTTGAAGTTGAGTTTCAAAAGTTGCTCATTTAACTTCTCATACCGGGCTCGCAGAGCTTGCTTGAGGCCATACAAGGATTTTATAAGCTTGCATACTTTGTGTTCCTAACCCTTCATAACAAATCCTTCTGGTTGGGACATAAAAACATTCTCTTTTAGATCTCCATTTAAGAAAGCATTTTTCACATCCATTTGATGGAATTTCCAACCATTCTGTTCTGGCAAGGAAAAAAATGTCCAGATGGTAGCCCATTTTGTTGTGGGGGAAAAGGTCTCCTCATAGTCGACCCCTTTCTTTTTGTGAAAAACCTTTTGCCACAAACCTAGCTTTGTGCTTATCAAGTGAGCCATTAGATTTATACTTGTTCTTGTAGACCCACTTGTAGCCTATTGGTTTGGTTACCAATGGAGGACCAACCAGCTTCCAGGTGCCATTGTTTATCAAGGCATCATATTATTTCTACATCACTTCTTTCCATTCATCATGATAAGCGACTTCTTTGAAGGAAGTTGGTTCAAAATTTGTAGACAAATTGAGTTCAAAATCATAAGAAGCATCCATACTAATAGGTGAACCAGAATCGTCTACATCATCTCTATTTTGTATGGTTTAGCTCCTTGTTCCTATATTTCCAATCTCATCGGGATGAACACTTTCAAGTTTTCTTTGTTATCCATTTTGGAGGACCTTTATGAGATGGTCTAGGCTAGTCAGTCGACTAAGTTGGGACTGGATCAAGATTTAGTCTCCCAATTCTGTCAATCACATCACTCACAATGTCATCTTGATCAGTGACTCAAGCTTCATGCATGGTGGAGAGTGCTTCAAAAGAAGATTCCACTGATTGATCCAGTATAGGGATCCCCCCTTCAAGATGTGGAATCTTATTATCAAACTCTTGAAAATATTTTGCATGTTTGAATCTATCCAAGCGATCAAGCTGTTGCTCAACAACATTGTCAGTCTTGGAAGATTCAAGAAATATCACACCTCTAGATATTATAAACTTCGTGTTTGCTTCATCATAGAGATGGTATGCTTTGGAGTTATTTGAATACCCCAAGAAGATACACTTATGACTCCTTGCACCAAGTTTGTTTCTCTTTTCCTTAGGTATCAAGGCATAATAGGTGGAACCAAAAACCCTGAGATGCCTCATCGAAGGAATGTGGCCATACCACATTTCATAGGGAGTCTTGTTTTTTATAGCATTAGATGGACACATATTCTTTATATAAACAACACATAGAACTGCATCATCCCAAAACATCAATTTAAAATTCTTGAAAAACATCTTAGAACGTACCATATTTAAGATTGTCTTGTTCATTCTTTCATCTACTCCATTTTGTTGGGGATTATAAGGCACAATTGTTTGATGTTTGATCCCATGTTGGTGAAGATAGTTTTCAAATTAATTTGAAGTGTATTCTTTTCCATTATTAGTGCGAATAGAGCCAATATGAGATTGTGCATCATTTTCAATCTGTTAGCACCTAAATCCACCTTAGGCTGAAGGAAGGCAAAATTCAGGGTAACCACAAACCACGCTCGGTCTGGTAACTAGCCCTACCAGAACAAGAGAGGGCTCTCTCCGAGTCACACTCAGTGAATAGATAAACGATATGGCCTAAGATGACTTACAGTTAAATATTGATTTTAGGCTAGTAAAAAAATATGGATACAAGAAACAAATTTTTATGAATGACTGGGTTTCTAGGATGTATGGGACCAACGAACAGCAATGAGCAGAGAATTTAACACAAAGGAACAGATTACTTCGTGAGGGAAGACAGGCGGAAAGTCTAGCAATTAAATTTGAAGTATTGCGGAGTGGAAAGATTGTTTAGGAGGGTGAAAAGGGCATAAACACATGAATCCTTTTCAACAAAAGAAGAACACATACGTGAAACTTTCCCATAGGCAGAGCAATAAATATGAATTCTACCTTATCTTACTTAGAAAATTTCACTGGAAATGAAGATGCAATGAACTGTGAAACATAATGAAATACATATGAAACGTAAAGAGACACATTTGCTACACTCACAACCACATGAATCTCATGAAACAAAGCCGCTGCCTTTCATTAATCCTCTGTCAAAATATACAATGAAGAACTGAGTTTCTCTCCCACAGTCTCCCAGAAATTACAATCAACCAACCCTTTGCAAATGGTTTGCATACAATATATAGACTATGCCATGAGGAAATAGAACGACCAAGAATTGGGGAGTTTTTTGAATCATTACAAAGTGGAAGTGGAAAGCCAAGCATTAGTTACAGGTGGAGCATTACAAAAATGACAAATGGCTTGGGTGACTGCTCGCCTTCCTTTGCCACTTGGATAGAAGCCATCCTCTAGTGAAAATACTTTAAATTTTTCCTTAGGTGCCAAAAAAAGTGAAGTGAAGATGAGCGGGCCCACTTGGAGAAAGTCGCGAATCAAAATGTGACGAAGTGGAAGAGATTTGGCTTTTTCTCTATATGCGTTGCGCCCAAATCTATATGCGTCGCGCCACTTTGGAGGGTATTTTGAGGTACCTGTAGGAGTCCAAATTGTACCCAAGTGTGCTTGTTGGAAAGCCTGGCTTGTCTACTTTCCAACCCAAGTAGAATTTCTAAATTTGGTTCTCATTTGCCCCTTCAAAACTTCATTCACCCAAGACTGCTTCCTGTGTGTCAAAATAGGGGCAGAGAGGTCATTTTTTGAGTGTTTTTGACCTCCTGGAGATTCAAATCATGCCAAAATTTCTTGTCCATGCACCAGTAGTCGTGATTTTGCATGCTAAATCCAAAAATGCAAACCATTTTCAATTTGGAGCTCCCAATCCTAAGCGCCATGCCAGTGGCGTGGTGCACAGGGAGAAAAACCTGTGTTGTGACCAAAAATTTTCCATGTGACCAAAATTGTCCCAAATTTATTGAAATTTGGGCTGGAGGTTCTCTAAGAGGTACTATGTTGGGCCATAGAGGCTTCAACCAATATTCGAAGCCGATCTTTCTCTTTTTGCCTCTTTTGCCTCTTTGTCGCTTTGCTCAATTTTGCCTTCAAACTCCTTATCCGAGCCTTTGAACTCATGTTCCGTGCCCTGTAATGATAAACCATCCACCTCAGTATGGTTTTGTCCCTGTCGGCCTTCTCCAACAGTCTCTCAAGGTGGATGTTGATACGCTCGAGCCAAGGCTCACGGTCATTATTAATTTCTTGCTCCAATGGAGTGAGCTCAATCCTCCTATGTTGGGCAGCTTGGTGATTCTCACGGATGCTTTGCAACTCCATGATCTCATGTTGGTCCTCAAGCTGTTTGCTCCTCTGCTCCAAATACCTGATAATCTATTTGGCCCTCTCCAAATTGAGTGACAAGTCTTGGATCGCCGTTTTCTGCTCCTGGATGGTCCTCTTTCCCTTGTCCTGTACCTGTGTTGCCGACCCCTCGTCATGCATGGGCCTCTTGCCCTTGTCCTGTACCTGTGTTGCCGATGTCGGAAGCGAGGCCCCTTCCACCACGGGTGGAGATAACTCTCGCTTTGCTGCTGCAAACAAATGTCTACTGCCTCTTTGATAGGTGATGAATACTGGCATAGTAGTGGTCTCATGGTGCTCATACTGATGAGAAGGACCACCTATCTCATGCTCAACCTCTGATAATACCTGTGAAGTGCTGAAGAGGTAACGGGAGATGAAGTCATCCCAAGTAATGCCCTGCAATCCCAACTGATGATCCACCAAAATCCGGATAAGAGAAAAGTGATAAACACTGTTAAGTTGCTGCTGAGGGGTCTTGTGCTGCGTGAAAGTGTTCATCCTCTCTATGTTCCTGCAAATGAAAAATGGGAGGTTCATCATCCATACCCTGGTAAAGTGCATGAGCAACCTGATGTGATAGGCATATAGACGAGAGAACCTCCCCTCACAGTTGAAGTATTTCATGTCCATTTCATGAGTGGAGCATATTCATCTTTCAAATATCTGAATGGAAAGACTCTTGTGAGCTGCCTCAAGAAACTGGCCTTAATGTAAGGCTCATAATGTTGCCTATCCACCTTCTGTTTCTTGTGCCACTGTTCTCCAACATTTGGTATGCTGGTTGTTAATGAGATAGTTTTGGGTGTTAGTGTGAAGGTGACCCCGACCAAGATAGAGTGACCTCCACGTAGGTGAAGCACAAAAAGACTAGCCAACTCATGATGAACTCGAACATTAGCCACCCTTTGACAAAACTCAAAACATGATAGATGCGGGAAACATGACATAGCAAGAGGGAAGGCCTGCAATTCTATGAGGATAGTTGGCTCATCCCTAACATGTTTGCCACTTTTGTGATGTCTCCGGGGATCCCGTTCTTCCAAGGATGAATCAATTTGGGTTTCCATCTCATACTCCGATGAATGCTCTGATGCCATGACTACTGTGTGTACTGTACTTGGGCTTCCCTTTGATGATGGTATGAAACTAGGTGTTATTTTGATATCTGCCACCAAGGGGAATAATGCAAAAAGGGAGTGTTAGGAGAGGAATAATATGATGGGAATAGGGGTTATGGGGAAAGTGTTGTTTAGGGATATGTAGGAGGGTTTTGGGATGTTATAAGGTAGGGTTTTGGGGTGTTATGTTGACAAATGAGTGGAGGGGATAGGGAATAGGGTAGGAATGTTTTAGGGTAGGGAGAATAGGGAAAAATGGGATAGGGGGAATAGGAAAAAATGGGATAGGGGGAATAGGGAAAAATGGTAAGAAAGGGAAAAATGAGGGGTGAAAATGGAGCCTTGGCACTAACACCACAATTTTGCAACCCTAGCAACAATGGCTTTGATGTTTTCTAGTGGTAGGTTTTATGAGTTTTTGTTGCAATTATACATAGCCATGAACCACCATAACCTTCTCAAAAATTTGATGAGCAAGCCAAGAGACAGACCCTACCTGGCAATTAGAAGGAATTCCAAAAAATTTGATGCAATTGGGAACAATTTCGGGCCTCTGTGGGTGTGCGCCGCGCAACAAACCTAGTGCGCCGTGCCTTGTATATGCATCACGCCCTTGTATTTTTAACACTGCTGGGTTGCGCTCTATGCGCCGTGCCCTCTATGTGCACCGCGCCCCTCTGTGTGTGCGTTGCGCTCCTGAAAATGACTCCAATTTACTCGAAATGCGTGCTTGTCTCTCTCAATGACTTTGCAACATTTCTCTATGACCTTGATTTGCACAATGACCTTGTTTCCTTGTGGAAATTCTTATATAAAGACTTTGAAGTCATGGGTTAAATTTTTGCTTCTTCAAAAACCCACTTTGCTAATGTTATGTTTTGGCTCTTTTCACTGAGTTAATGCAACACTGAATTTCACTTTTCCCTTTGAATTTTTAGCTAGAATGATGAAATTTTCAACACTTTTTGCAGGGGTTGTATGACAGAGCATTTGGTCATGGAAACCATTACTGTGCTTGAAAATATCAACAAGAGACTTTTTTTAAAATTATCACAAATAACACACTGTTTGAATTTTCTTCAAAACAGAGTTTTGAAGAATAGTCAAAGTTTGTCAGCATGACGATGAAACTCTTTGAATCATAACTTTGTAAGGGCCTCCCTCTAGCCTGCATCGCTTTATTGGACATGGTTGAAGACCAAATTGATTAATCCCTAGACCTAATGACTGAAAATGACTCTCGTCCATTAAAAGATCGAACATTAACTGTCATGGACTTTAGTGAACATTGACAAAAGACCTAAGCCAACAGGTGCCAGACATGAGGGGAACTGACTAACAAGACCTTTTTCGTCAGATTGTGGCAGCCCCTAGTGGAATGCAGCTGAGTGAATGGAACAAGACACCTAAAAATGAAATGCATAAAGAGTTTTTATCTCTGACGGAGGACTGGCAAGACCAAATCTAACACAATCCATGCATGAAAGTTCTTGAATGTTTCAAAAGCTTCAGATTTGTTCTTCAATAAATAAACCCAACACATTCTAGTGTAGTCATCAATAAATGTCATCATATATTTATTACAATTTGCAGAAGGAACAGGCATTGGGCCACATAAATCGAAATGAATGAGTTCAAATTTTCTATGTGATCTGGAATGAGAATCTTGGAAAGACTGTTTGTTGTTCTTTCCTAAGATACAAGCATCACATTGCTTAAGTTTCCTAGGAATTGTAGGCAAACCAATAACACCATTTTTCTTCTAAAAATGAAGGCTCTCATAGTTCAAGTGTCCAAATATAGCCTACCATAAAAGACTTGATGGAAGTGTTCCTTCATCATAGTGATAACTGTATGAGAAGTTTTGTGTACAAGTAGAGGTACTTGCAGCTTCAGAAGTCTTTCTTCTTCTATCTTATCATGAAAAGTGAGTGATATGATGCTTTTATGACCTCAACCTTGCCATCAAACATATGAATGGAGTTTCCTTTTTGGTGGATGTGGATCAAAGACAACAAGTTTCTCCTCAGCTCCGGGAGGTATGGAACATCATGTAGAAGAAAGTTTGGAAGATCGTGCAATTTGATCTTGATGGCGCCAAGCCCTGATGGCTTGAGTTTTGACTTTTCTGCAAAATACATTGCTACATCAACATTGCCAGTGAATTATTATTGCTCTTGAATCAATAAACCAATCATCTTTCCATGAAGCAAGTGAAGAATTGAATAAGTCTTTAGTTACTCCAATGTTGCAATGTGCCACAAAAAAGTGAGCGGATTCAGGTGCTTTACCTTTTCATTCGTCATTGGTTTTAGCTTTGCCTTCATTTTTTTCCTGCTCAATTCGGTCCCAATGTAACTTACCATGTGGATGCATCATGTCCATATATATTGCATCGTATGCAATGAATATCATACTTTTCTCCTTGGAACTGTCTGCCCTCCTTGCCTCTAAAATTCGTCCTTCCTCTGCCTCTTCGGCCACCTATCCCTCTAGAGGAATATTGTCCATGATTCTTCTTTCTATGTGCAAGGCACACAACTTCTTCAGAAGACTGAGGAGCTATATTCTTCCCAAAATCCTTCTCTTTCTCAACAAACTTCTTCTCAAGGGACTCAAAGGTAATCTCGTTAAGGTTTCCACTTGCTTGCAATGACTTAAGATAATTTGAATAGGTGGGATATAGTGCCTTGACATAATATATGGGAGAAATATCTATCTCAACACCAATAGATTTTATATCATGCGTAATGGATCTTACTTCTGATGCTAAGGAAAGAGGGTCATAATTTTTCAATTTAAGACTGAACAACTTAATCATCAATTGAACAACTTCAAGTTCAAAGTGTGAGTTATACAATTCCTTCAATTTAGTTAAAGCTTCAAAGGCATTTGAAAATGGTGAAATATGGCAACTGGTCTCTTCATTTACAGATGCTACAATCAAGGCATATGCATTGCTATTCTTGTTTTCCCAAATGGAAATATCCTTATCTGAAGTGGGTTTTGTAGGTACATTATCTCCTTCTCCTTCACAAAATCCTCTCCACAACGCATTGAAAATGAGAGTGTGTTTTATCTTCCTTGACCATTCAGGATATTTCTATTTTCTGAAGAGGACTACTCCAACAATTAATATGAGTGAATGCATTTTCAAATCTATGTACTGTGTAAAAAATGTACTTTGCTTGCAATATACTATGAAAAAAATGCAGTTATGGTGGTAATTTGTGTAAAAAAATGAACTCTGATATATATAAGACAAATTTATTACATGGGGAAGGTGGTATATGGGGGAGGGTTATATGGGGAAGGGGGTATATGGCAGAGTCAAGGGAGGCATATGGGGAAGGTGATATATGCAACAACAATATCTATATATATATATATAGATATATCTGTTACAATGGAGATATATAAGAGTTATGACCAGAGGTGATACCATATATGGTGGAGTCAACATATAGTAGCATACAAAATAGATATATGGAATCGATATACCAACATACAAAATGAGAAAAAAGAGTCGATATGTGGAATCAATATACTAGCATATCAATGGATTCAATGAAACTCGTGGGTGTGAAGAGTGTTTTATCTTCCTGCATGGAGGCACCAAGTCTGAGACCCATAAAGCGGCAAAGGTGAACATAGTCGATGGAAACCACATTCAAACACTTCGCCCACAATCACTCTGACACCATCGCAGACACTGTCTATGAACCATAATACAAGGGCCTTGAATGAGATTTTGTATTTCCCATTATTACGTCTCGGGTCATTATTACATGTTTAATAGAGTGTCATTCGATTTGCATCGATACACATGAACTGTATGCTCACAAACAACCACTCAAAGACTCAACACCACTATAAACATGTCACTATCATATATGCATGATACCAAGAGATAACTATGCATCAATCTTGATGGGTTGGCTTGCTGGTAAGAAAAACAACAACAACACCTCCTGAAAGCCCACAACCTATAGTGTAAGTTTGTGAACAAATGAAAAAACCACCAAAATGAAGAGATGGTAAATAAGCATGCCTAGGGTAAATGAAAAGCCACAGGGTGGAATGGTTTCTAAATTTAGGTAGCAAGAGACATTAAGATGAAAACTCACATTCAATTCTAGAACAACTTGATCCCACAACACAACGGTGCAACGATTATGTCATAACATAGTATCCACGCACCATGCACCTAAGGAAACATAGCATATGGCTCTGATTCAATGTACAAAAGAACAAAGAACAAAGAACGAAAGAACATAGAATCAAGACAATTTTTATTCCAAAGAAGAGGGGCAGATGGTAGAGAATAATGGTAGACAATGATAGGACTTACAATAGAGCAACTAATTTTGGGAGCTAGCTCTGATACCATGTGAGGCCAGGATGTAAATCCTCAAAATCAAATTGTGATTTTCATTGAGATTGATCATGGGTATATACATGGAGGGAGACACTCTTGGGTTTCATCTCCTAATGTCTCTTCATCTTCTACTTCTCCTTATTTTCTTATTTATAATATTTACATGGATTCACCTAATCCAAAATATTAGGTGTCAACATTTACCATCTACTGTTGTTTCAAACAAGAGTAAAGCAAAATATCCTCAAAATTTATCTCCTGAAAAGAATAAACAAGCTAGTTCTATTATAATAGACGATAAGTCAAATTCTATTAAATTATAGCAAGAAAAGGCTTCATTTGAGTTGTGCCTTAGTCAATGGAGAAATTTGATTTTCCACATCAACAAGATGAATTGAGTTGCATATAACAGGAGTAACATGGCCAATTTTGTCAGTTAAATTAGTCAATTTGACTTTGTAGGCTAGAAGTAGGGATGTGCATGAGTTGATTGCTAAAATCTAGCAATATAGTGGGTTTCTTGTTAGTTAAACTTAGTTATCTGAGCTTTAGTATAGAATAGAGTCAATAGGAGTTCAATTGAGTAGTAGTAACCATTGTTGACTCACTGATCTCTCAGTTAACTGATGAATTTACTAAAAATATCCCTAGTCATGCATGTAATTCAAATTGCCTAGTGGAGGTGGAGAAAAAGGCACATTGTAATTGTCAATTATATACTAGTTAAGTGGATAGGTTTTGGATTAGAGCAGGTGATCAATGCCTTCAGGATTTACGAAAGGAAATAACGATTTATCCTATTTATTTAAGGGATAATTTCCTCAAGGATTGTACAAGGAAATAGGAGTAAGGATGAGGCCTATTTTGGCTAAGTGTTGGTTAGAGCAGGTCAGAGAGAACGAGATCAATATTGCAGTGCAGGTGGTGCTTCAAGGATTGACGCTGTCATTGTAATAAATGATGAGTCCCATCAATAGGTACATTTTGAAGATCAATATTCCATCCTCTATCCTTAAAACTATCCTTCGCATACATTAATTCACATTTTATATTATATTATGCTTAGTAAGAGGAGTATAAGGTGTTTTTCATAGTATGTGGCCTAATGTGCTTTAATTGCAGGAAAAGGAAGCATTTTTTAGGCTATCACTATGCAGGGGATTGATGGTGATAAATAGGAGAAAATATAGGGGGTTTTTCCACCTCCTTAACTCCCTAAACTCGGCTTGGGATCACAATATCCTCTCTTACTAGTTCGAATTCCTTGGCAGTCGAGTGACTTCTAGTCCCAGTGAAGACCATGAGGGACAAGATCCACCATTTTTGAGATCAAGGAGGGAATCAATCCTGGTTTCAAGGGAGTTGCTTCAGGTTCAATTTTGTATAAATAAACTAGAATAAAATCTCATTAGGATTCAAAGTTTTTTTTCAACTAGGTGTAGCTATTGAGCTTGAAGCTTGACATTGTTACTTTGAACTTTTATGTGATGTATTAGACCTATAGTTTTGATAAGGGGAAGTTGGATTTTAAGTTGCATCTGAGTTAGTTTTAAAGGGCTGAGACCCTTGGGTTTGGTCCAAACCCAGAGGCTTTGGTCCTTCTTTTTGTACTTATGTTACTTCTTGATTCCAAACATTTATAGTTTCTTGCATTTCAATAGAGATTAATCTATAAAAAAACTTGTGGTTGCAACCTCTATATAACTTGTCTTGTGGGAGAATGAGTGGAAGGATTCACAACCACAATCCAAAAATATTGTGTATATGATTTCTTGGAATTAGTTAGTATTAGTTGTCCTATTTTACATTTGTAGCTTAGAATTTAGTTTAGTGATTAGATCAGTGTTCTGGCATAAATGAGGTGTTATTTAGATTCAACTCATCTTTTCCATCATAATTTATTTCCTTTTGTTAATGATAAATGGATGCATGCATGTGATTGATTGCAGGGTTTTGTTGATATGCAGGGAAGGGCACCTTTACGACTTCCATCTTAAGCTCCTTCATCTTATCTTTCGACCTCCAAATTCTATCCCAAAGCCCTATTTTTATAAGTCATTTTTCCTAGTACACCGAGAGCACTCATGCTAGTGCAAGACAGTCCCCTGAGAGGTCTTGATCTTGGCTAGGGGCTCAAACCAACATCCCTCCATTTTCTTCAACTTCCATTCACCTATCCATTCCCTTAAGACATCATTTTCACCTCCAAAAGTCACTCAGATGCCCTCCTGTAACATTACATGCCACCTGTAGCAAACTTGTAACATCAGTTTCCTTCATCAATTTTGATCCCCACTACAACTTTGACTTAGTCTAGATGAATAATGACCCCCAACTGTGATTTTGTGATCAGGGGAAGCTCCTAGGCCACTCTAACCCTTACTTTTCTTCATTGCAAAAACATAGTAGAGTTAGTTTCTTTATCACAAGTATGATGCAAGTAGGTTACTAATTTACAAGCATGTGTGAACTAGGTAGATGGTACATGCAATTCTTATTGGTATTTTGATGAATTATGCAAGATAAATTAGCTTCCTTTTTGCAAGTATAATTGGTAAGTTGATTAATTATGCAAGGTAAAATAACTTTCTTTCTGTAAGTAGATTAGCTTTTGTCCTTTCATGAATTAATTAGATAGCATTTACAAGTTGAGTTAATGGAATTTCTACTTTCATATCTAGAAGTAATTTGCAATTGTGCCTTTATAAGCAAGCTTTCTTTCTAATTTAGTAGGAGTAAGGGTCTCTAAGCACTTTTGATCTAATTTCATAACTGCGGGTGGCATGAGTGGAATCCTATCTGTAGTGGAATCCTCAAAGTTTGTATGAACCTCAGGTTGATAATTTGAGTTGAAGAGCCCTTGGGAATTACAACGTTCTTGGTGAAAAATTAGGGCTCACCACTTTTTGGCGCCATTTCCGGGGAGGTGTCTAAGTAGATGTTGTTTATGCTTAAGCATTGTTTTCTGTTTTGCATACAGTTTTTGAAAAGTAAAAAAAAAAAACTATTTCTTTCATGCCTTGCAGGAGTAGGGATAATCAGGGAAAATTATTACCAAAAGCCCCCATAACCTCAAACAATCAACCTTCACTCTTCTTTGGTGACTATGAGCTTCCCTCTCTGACCACAGGGGAGTTAGAAGATCCTCTAGGCGAGCAACCTAAATTTTTTGAAGAACCTATTGGGGAAGAAGAAGAACCCACTTCACCTACCTAAAATGTGGATGAAAACAAGGAAAATGAGGTTTTCCCTATCAAAGAGACCAATGAAGAGGATAGAATAAAGAAAACAAACCCTACTTCCCTTCCACACTTCCATGGCTTAACCTCTGAGCATCTTGACACCTTCATGTTTGAATTTGTTGTTGTCTATAGGACGTATGACTATGCCTCTGATGAGCTGAAGCTAAAGTTATTCCCCTCCACACTCAAAGATGTAGCTTTGAGCTGTTTTATGGGCCTTCTTGGGGGTAGCATCACTACTTAGGCCCAAATGCAACATGCCTCAATAGAAAGTACATGGACTACCATAGTTCCAAAGAAACCAAGGAAGAAATATTTAGGACGATTCTTGGACCTAATGAATCCCTAGAAGACTATGAGGAGATATTTAAACTCAGTTATAGGAGGGTCAATTGTACCCTTGATCTTGAGTCACTCAAGTTAGTTCTTCGAGGGATTAGGGAGGATATGTTGGAAACCCTCAACATGTTGTCTGTAGGAGATATCTATCAATTATCCTATGATGACATCACCGATGTGTTCAAGAATCACTCTAGGGTTGCCAGGAAGAAGGGTAGGGCTAGTCAAGGCTTGTTCAATTCCTCTCCCTCTGCAACATCCATTAAGAATGAGATAGCTAACATGTTGGAGTATTTCAAGAGTGAAATGATGCATACCTTTGCATTGCAAGTGGATACTATGCAAATCAAAAGAAAACAAGAGGAAGCAGAAAAGGCACTATCCATTTTTTGCCCTAGATGCACTAAAAGAAATCATAGGAATAAGTGCTCATTGAATGTGATAGAGGTCTACCTAGTGTATGAAGAAAATCACGCAACAAAAAAATTCTCTTCTTTTCTAGGAAAAAAATCTATATATCAAGGGGCAGAAGGTGGGTCAAAGAAACTTTGTTTCATCAATCAAAGAAGACATTAAGGACCTCATCCATATGAACAAGGGATGCAAGGTACACACTATTATTATTATCCAAATTAGAATGCACCTTTGCAACCTTGGTACTCTTCCACTCATCCATCCTAGTCCACACCACCTTATTGGCTTTATGCTCCTCCATATCCTCCTCAACATGTCAACCATCCTTTTCATCCATATCCACCCCAATATTCCCAATGGGGTAACCCATCACAAGGGTGGATTCTTCAAGTTAACCAACCTCCTTCTTTACTACCTCCAACCCAACCTCAACCACAACTCACTCATCCTACTCCACCTAAGCAACCTCAAATGCCTGCTTAACCCAATCCGAACCCGAACAACAAGTAATCACAACAGGTCTATAATGGAGAGGCATCCTATCCTGCTTATGTTGTGGAAATCCAAGAGATCAACCTTCAGTCTAGGAGAGTGCTTCCAGATAACCACCCACCTTCTTCACCTGAAGAGTCTAAATAAGAGAAGGAAGAGAGTGTTCCTCAAGTCAATCCACCTCCTTTTCCTGAGAGGTTGATCCACCCTAGCCAACACACCCTAGAAGAGGCTAAACTTCTGAGAAAATTGAAGAATTTGTGTTTTAAGACACCCCTTCTCTAGGATATTAAAAATGTTCCCATATATAATAAGCACATTAAGGATAAATGTTCCAAAAATCATGGGAGAAGAAAAAGATACACCCCCACCATAAATGTTGTTGGGAAATTATCTAATTTGATGCTTGGGATGGTGATCTTATCAAAATATCTAGACCCTGGAAGCTTAGTAATAGATGTCCACATTGATGGCCTTATAGTCCCTAATACCCTGATTGATCTTGGGGCTACAATCAATGTGAGGAATAAGGAAACCATTCTAAAGCTAAACCTTCAAGGGGATTTGAGAAAGACCACCACAGTGTTGTAGATTGTAGACAAACCCACAGTAGCTCCCAAGGGAGTTGTTGAAGATGTTATTGTCTCCATTAAATCTTGGGAGTATCCTATTGATTTCTTAGTTCTCCAACCCAATACCAAGTTTAATGGCTATCCTCTCATATTGGGAAGGTCATGGTTAGCCAATGCAGATGCTTACATTAGTTATAGGGCTGGGAACATGACCATTAAGAATGGACATTTGTCTAAACAATTAGTATTGTGTCATCCTACTCAGCCTTCTATTGGGCATGAATTACCCTTATGGTTAGAAGAGAAGGAAGAAGATGAAATATATCACACCACCCCCCACTCAATATGCACTCTAGATATTATTACAGGAGGGGGGAAACCTAATGAAGATGACCTCATTGACCATATCCTTTAGAATCAACCTCCCACTCCCATATCAATTGATGAGTTGATGAAAGAATCCGAGAGTAATCCTTGGAATGAATTATGCCCTATTGAATCAAGTCCAAACCATGTCAAGATTGTAGAGTTTGGTCTGTCCAAAACCTTAAATATTAACCCTCCTCTCTCGTCCAAACATGAAGAATAATTGTGCAAAGTGCCGAGGAAACACCTAGATGATTTTGCTTGGGATTATAAGGAAATGAAAGGTGTGCATCCCTAAATTTGTACTCACCATATTTACATTAAGGAGGGATTCAAGCCTGTGCACCAACCCTAGAGAAGGATGAACCCAAACCTTAAGGACATTGTGAAGGAAGAACTACAAAAACTACAGGATGCAGGGTTGATATACCCCATTTCAAATAGTGAGTGGGTGTCACCTCTTGTGTTGGTTCCTAAGAAGAATGAGAAATGGAGAATCTGTGTGGATTACTGAGAATAAAACATGTCTACAAAGAAGGATCATTTTCCTTTTCCCATCATTGACCAAGTCCTAGATGGCCTTACAGGGAAGAAATTCTTCTCCTTCTTGGATGTATTTAGTGGATACAATCAAATATAGATCAACCCAAAAGACCAAGATAAAACCACATTCACATGTCCTTGATGTACCTTTTCTTATAGAGTCCTTCCATTTGGTTTTTGCAATGCCCCTGCTACTTTCCAGAGGGCAGTTTTGAGTATTTTTGCTGAATTGGTTCATGACTTTGTTGAAATATACTTGGATGATTTCACTCCTTATGGATGTGACTTCCATGAATCTCTCTCCAATCTATGCAAGGTTTTGAAGAAATGCATTGAAATGAATCTCTCTCTAAGCCATGAGAAATGTGAGTTCTTGATGAATGAAGGGTCTGTCCTTAGCCATTCCATATCCAATGAAGGGATATATGTAGACCCAAACAAAATTTCCATCATAGAAAAGGGCTACCCCTCAGAAGCAAAGATATGTTAGGAGCTTCTTGGGACTAGCTAGGTATTATAGGAGATTCATCAAAGAATTTATTAAAGTGGCTTCACCTTTGTTTGGTTTATTGGCCAAAGATTCAGATTTCTGTTGGACCAACAATTGTCAAGAGGCTCTTGAAGTGTTGAAAGAAAAGTTGATCACAGCACCCATCCTAAGGGATCCCAATTGGGCATTGCCTTTCCATATCCATACTGATGCATCAGATAAAGATGTGGGGGGAGCCTTGGGAAAAGTAAAGGATAAGTTGCCTTATGATATTTATTTCATTAGTAAGAATTTGTCTAAAGCTGAGCTGAATTACCCTGTTACTGAGAAAGAACTCTTAGCTATAGTATATTCTTTAAACAAATTTAGGCATTATATCATTGGGTACCAAAATTTTGTTAATACTCATCATGCAACCATTAAATATTTTATGAACAAGCCCGATGTTAATGCTAGGATAATTAGATGGTTTTTATTGTTACAACAATTTGATTTGACTATTATTGACAAACCGGGGAAAGAAAATGTGGTTGCAGATATTTTGTCCAAGTTAACCTTGCCTGCAGGTAATGAAGAGACGGTGGATGATCAACTACCAATTGAGCATCTCTTTGCCATCTGATTGATTTCTCCTTGGTTTGATGACATAAAAAACTACTTGGTTTCTAGGAGGTTCCCTCCTAATATATCATCTAGGGTGTTATCACTTCGTAATTTCCCAAGGTTGTGAGAGAAACAAAAGGTAACCAAAAAACCACTTTGGAAGCTGGGATCTAGCCCTTCTAGCTTCAGAGAGGGATCTCTCTATGTGATTTATATTTGTTGATTTAAGATAGTAGGCTAGTTATTGAGTTTCGAGTTTGGTTTTTTTACATATTTGATTGAAACTGTAAGGTCAATCCATTGGGAAATGGAGTTGTAAGTATTAGGGTGATCATATACAAGAATGGAAGAACTATGTAATAGGGCAAGGTAGGTAGGCTTTTGGATCTTTAGAGCATTTATGGAATGAATGGGATGAAAAGATTTAGATTCAATTAAACATAGAACATACTAGGATCAATTCTATATTTAATATCAGAGTGAAAACATAGATATTGTTTATAAGCCAGAGCATAGTGTATTTAAACAAATTCAACCCTTAATATTCTTTAAATAATAGAGACATAAAGAACATATGGAAAAGTGGAAAAATAACAATTTTACAAGAGAGGAAACTTCACCAATTTCTTGACACAGGAATCCTGGATTTTTGTTTTGTTTGTATTAATGGAAATAATCACTTCGTTACATGTACAACTTTACATCAAGGATCTGATTTCTTCATAAGAGTTCCAACCCTTTGTACTTCGAAATATGAAGTATTTATACAAATTTATCAAAATATCTTGATTTAAAATATCAATATTTTCCTACAAAATATCCTAAAAATTGTTTACAAAAATAGTACAGGAATATAGGAAAACTAAAACTGTTGAAGCTCTTTGGCACTAACATCGAGGATTTTGGTGATGACTCGGTTTGAAAAAATTGCCTCTTTGTTGTTGAAAATGAATACCTATTTACTCAAGAATTTGACATAATTTATCCCATCTGTCTTCATCTAGGGTGGAGAATTTGATTAACCTTCTATAGGTTTCATCCACCTCAGTATATTTATGGAAAGTAGGCTTAATTACAAACAAATGATTTATTTCATGTTTGATAAGTAAGTCGAACTTCAAACCTTCCATGAATTCTTTCCCTGTAATGGTTCCCTTTATGGTGGAAAATTTTGATTTATCTCTTACTATGGAATATAACTTTCACTGATAATCCTCTAGCCGAACTAATTTATCTCCCATTCCATTTAAACCTAGAAGTCCCTTTTGGTGCAATATGTTGAACTTCTTGTGGAATTTCTGAATGCTAGACTCTGATTTGTGACATTTATTCTCTAACTGTAGCATTAAATTCCTTTTTGTAAGAACTCTTCTTACCTCAAGAATTGTCTCAGTTCTGTTTGTAATTTCATACTCTTCAAGTTCTTCTTTTGTCTTTGAGTTCATAATTCTTATTAAGGCAGTAGCTTCACCTAGTTTCTGACCCAAATTTTCCTTGATGTCTTCTATGACTTCTTTTGATCTATGCACCAATTCCTCCTACTCAAAAATAATTTCTATGGAAGGCCAAATTTCAGTCATAGCTTCATTAATATCTATCCAAATATTCTCCTTTGCTTGTGCAATTGTATGTGCCATGGCATATTCATTTTCTAAAATTTCAATTCTCTGAGTTAATATGTGAGTCTTTTGAAGCTCTGACACACACATTATCAATTTTTAATTTATGCTGTTGGAGGTTTTTAAGTTGAGCTTTCAACTTTTCAATCTCTTGGCCTCTGATAGACAAGTCTTCCATAGCTTTGATTAATTCTCGTGATGTATTTGTAGATTGTATCTCTGCTATAGTAGCTACTAAAGTAGAAGCCCCTATTGTTGATGTACCTGCAACTGAAATTGTTGTGAGAGGAATGCTTGCTAAGTTAGTTGACTGTTCTTTCTCTTTTAGCAACTTCTCAATTTTAGTCTCCATTTGATTAATCTATCCGTTATGTTTAATGATAATTTAAAACATACGTTCTTTCTCCTTCTCTAGTAGACCAACTTATTTCATTTGTGGATCTTCAATAGATGGAAGTTTGAGTTTCTTCTTTAGGGTTGCAATGTTAGCCTTTTTTCTTTTAATGATCTCCTCAACATATTTTACATTATTGGGATCGTATCCTAGTTTAATTACTAAATCATCTAAAGAATTTATCTTAGTGTCTTTAGCTAAAGAAGATATTTTCTCTAATTTCAATTGAGATTGAATATTGTTGACTGATGCCTGTAGTTTCGATGTTGCCATTGCTGATTTGTCAGGCTAGAATACAACATTTCACCTATTTTCTTGTACAAATCCATCTGATCAATAGGATGGATTTGATCAATGTTAAAAGAAAAGATAGACTTCTTATATTCATCTCCACTTTCAAGAAAATGAACTTGATCTTCAAGGAAAGGTATTTGCATTTTCTCTTCCTCAGTGTCAAAATGAGAGAGAAGTTTGTGCTGTTGTGAGGTTGTTTGTTTCCAGAACTGAGAATAGGTTGTTGCTTTCAGGAGTTCATTTTTCTTTTCTATTTCCTTATACCTAGCAAATATACTTAGTTTAGTTTGATCATGGACCAATTCTCTTGACTGAGATGTTTCTAGTGTTCTTGAGAAGCTGAACATGATGGTGACCCTATGAAAATGTCTTCAACTGGAGGGAAAGTAGAAGTATAAGGACCTGTCAAAACTATTTTAGATTGAACATTTTCTTCATGTGAAAACTCGTCTACTCGATTGGTTTTCTGCCTCTTTTTATATATTTGGAATTCTTTCCCCTAATTTCTATGACTAAAGGGGAGAAATCCTCCCTTAGTATTTTATCCTTCTTTTCCTGTGGCACTGGTGTCTATGATGTCCTAGTAGAAAGTACTTGTTCGTCTACCTCCTGCAATGTGTTTTCTTGCCATTGATCTTGATTCCTATATTGCTTAATTTTAGGTCTAGGAGTATGAGTGTAAGGAATAGTTTTCTTCTCTACTCTCAGCTTTGATATTATTCCTAAAGGATCATATGACCAAGTGAAACTGAGTTTAAATTTCATTTCCTCGAGGAGAAGATCTGCTTCTTTTGTTGCTGTCATGGATTACAAATGAAAGGCCCAACCTGTACCTTGATTTTGAATGACATTTTCTTTTAGGTGTCAAAAAGTATAGATAATCCATATTTATCATTTGCCTAATAGAATCTAATGCAAAAATTCTAATAGGAACAAATTTATGCAATTTATATGGAGGCAATTCACATCCATATACCCTGATCTCATTGTAATTTTGATACAAGCGCTAGTCACCTGTCTTTGCTTATTCATTGAGATGTAGAATTCTCTTAATCTCAGGTCCAATTCTAGGTTCAACGACACTGTTAAGTAGGCAAGAAACTGTGTACACAAACTGGTGTATATAATCACTAAATGTGAATTCATTGGTATGCTTCCTTACCAAGGAATTCCAATGAATTATAGACTGTGCATTTCCTTGTTCATCCAATTTATGTAGTGGAAAGTGAAATCAATTTGCTTGATGGAATAGGAACAAGTAAACTGAAACCGAAGCATGCTTGAAGATTCCTTCTATAGAAAACTTAAGGAACTGTTCATGAATGACCTCTACTAAGACTTCATTGTAATGAAAAATGGTTGAAGGTTTCTCTTTTGTTGAAAACACTAGTAAAAAAAGTATGATGGCTTCATCAACCCATTGATCAGTTTGATAGCCCAATAAACAAGAAGCTATAGAGATAATTTGTTTTGTCATTTCAGGAAACATAGAGGATGGACAAGGAGGGTTTGTCTTCGACAATTGGACTTTATCAGGTAGAAATTTTTTCGAAAATTTTGGCTCTGTGGGGAATAGTCAAGTTTTTGTAGAGTTCCAGGGGGAATCTATTGAAAAGGGTTTCAAAGAGGCCGAATTTTGGATTTGTAGTTAGGGGTGATTGTGAAAAGGATATCATTTTTCTAGGCCACAATTTCCCTTTGACTGGTATGTACCTGAAATAGCACCATGAGACAAATTCTGGAAAATGATGGGTTTGGGGGAAACTGAATTGAGGCATTAAGGAGTCCCACAAACTCAATTCGTCACTGAGATCAAGGAATTTTTGTTTTAACCAGTTGTGGAGTTCGTAGAGGTTTAACTCACAACCAGTTTTAGAGATTTTATAATGTTCATCCACTAATGGTTGATGGTATAAGTTAATTACATGGGGATGCATAAGGTTTTCCCCTATGGATTTTGATTTAACTTTAGAAGAATTTTTTAAGGAAATGATTTAAAAAAATTTTAATTACCCAGGAATGGTCAGAGGAACAATATTCGGCTTGATGAGGTTGTAGTAATAGTAGTAGGCGTTCACTATCCCGGGAGTGTAGAGGAAAAGCCAGTTGAATGGATTTCAGGGTTATTTTATTAGCAATATCACTGTACCATTGAGAGTTAGCCATTTGATGATGCGAATTAGTTAATACGGAAATTATTGTATGTTAAAACAAGCACTTAATGGTTATATGATAGGCACAAGGATGAGACATCCGGAAGGAGCAGAGTGGAGGATATATGACATGTGCCAGGAAGAGGGGGGTAACGATTACTATTAGGCGGGAAGAGGGGAAAGGCGAATTTCAGAGGGGG